>BSYR01000012.1:0-2500 GCA_030270665.1 Hibiscus trionum
ACATACATACATACATACATACATTACATAACATACTATACATACATACATACATACATACATACATACATCACATACATACATACATACATACATTACATACATACATACATACATACATACATACATACATACATTACATACATACATACATACATACATACATTACATACATACATAGACATACATACATTACATACATCATACATACATACATACATACATACATACATTACATACATACATACATAGACATACATACATACATGACATACATACATACATTCCATACATACATTACATACATACATACATTACATACATACATACATCTACATACATACAGTACATACATACATACATACATACCATACATACATACATACATACATACATTACATACATACATACAGACATACATACATACATACATACATACATACATACATACATTACATACATACATACATTACATTACATACATACTACATACATACATTACAGACATACATACATACATACAGTACATACATACATACCATACATACATTACCAGTACATACACCCACCACCCATACCCACCCACCCACCCTCCACCCACTCCACCCACCCACCCACACCCACCCACCCACCCACCCACCCACCCACCCACCCACCCACCCACCCACCCACCCACCCACCCACCCACCCACCCACCCTCCCACCCACCCACCCACCCACCCACCCACCCACCCACCCACCCACCCACCCACCCACCACCCACCCACCCACCCACCCACCCACCACCCACCCACCCACCCACCCACCCACCCACCCACCCACCCACCCACCCACCCACCCACCCACCCACCCACCCACCCACCCACCCACCCACCCACCCACCCACCAACCCACCCACCCACCCACCCACCCACCCACCCACCCACCCACCCACCCACCCACCCACCCACCCACCCACCCACCCACCCACCCACCCACCCACCCACCCACCCACCCACCCACCCACCACCCACCACCCACCCACCCACCCACCCACCCACCCACCACCCACCCACCCACCCACCCACCCACCCACCCACCCACCCTCCCACCCACCCACCCACCCACCCACCCACCCACCCACCCACCCACCCACCCACCCACCCACCCACCCACCCACCCACCCACCACCCACCCACCCACCCACCCACCCACCCACCCACCCACCCACCCACCCACCACCCACCCACCCACCCACCCACCCACCCACCCACCCACCCACCCACCCACCCACCCACCCACCCACCCACCTCCCACCCACCCACCCACCCACCCACCCACCCACCCACCCACCCACCCACCCACCCACCCACCCACCCACCCACCCACCCACCCACCCACCCACCCACCCACCCACCCACCACCCACCCACCCACCACCCACCCACCCACCCACCCACCCACCCACCCACCCACCCAACCACCCACCCACCCACCCACCCACCCACCACCCACCCACCCACCCACCATCCACCCTCCCTCCCAACCCACCCACCCACCCACCAACCACCCTACCTCCATCCAACCACCAACCTCCCTACCCTACACCCACCAACCCACCCAACCAACCCACCAACCACCCACCAACCCAACCCACCTACCAACCCACCCAACACATACCTACACCAACCATCCCACCCAACCCTCCCACCCACCCACCACCCATCCACCCAACCAACCACCCAACCATCCCTCCATACAACATCCCACCCACCATCCAACCCACCCACCCACCAACCATCCACCCATACATACACCACCTCACCAACCCTCCAACCTCCATCCCTACAACCTCCAACCCACCAACCAACCTACCCAAACATACCAACCTACCATACATCCATACCTCCTACATACATACAAACCTACCATACATACATACATACATACCACATCACATACATCCACAACCAACATCCCTACATCCACCAACCATCACAAACATACATACATACATACATACATCACATACTACACATACATACCTACATACCATCATACATCCATCACATACATACATACATACCAACCATACATACATACCAACAACATACATACATACATACATACCATACCTACATACATACAACATACATACATACATACATACATACATCATACATACATACATACATCACATACATACATACATACATACATACATACATACATACATACATACATACATACATACATACATACATACATACATACAACATACATACATACATACATACATACATACATACATACATACATACATACATACATACATACATACATACATACATACATACATACATACAACATACATACATACATACATACATACATACATACATACATACATACATACATACATACATCATACATACATACATACATACATACATACATACATACATACATACATACATACATACATACATACATACATACATACATACATACATACATACATA